>JAWWEQ010051616.1:0-10000 GCA_035583055.1 Torymus tubicola | reverse complement strand
CTGAGGAGTTATAAATTAATCAAAATCGGTCAAAAATGCAGAAAATGCTAAAATCACCAAATTTGACCCTCTGCCACCAAAAAACTAGAAGTGAAAAAAATCTGAAAATATTCAGGGTAATATATGGGATGGTTACGAAGCGATTTACGTGATTTTAAAAGAAAAAAAAAATTTGATAGATATCGCGCGATAAAGGATTTCCAAACTGTTTCACACGATGTCTGATATTTAATCATGGTGCGATTTAATGTCTCGTTAACGATAATTGTTAGTATTTAATTTCTTAAAACTAATTCTCGAACGCAACATGCTCATTCAATTATTTCGGTTCTGAATATTTTAACACATAATTCATTTGAATTATGTGTTAAAATATTCAGATATAATAGTACAATAAAAGAGTACAATAAAAACGGTTTATTTTTTTAATCCTTAAATTAAATAAAAATATTTGCTATGTATTTATACTGGACTAATATTCAAAGTTAATTCTAGAGAAAAAAATCACGATATAGAGATTTGAGCTACTGATCGCATGATCAAAAAGGAAGGAGTTTACCAACTAGGCCAACACAACAACTTACGTATAATGTATTAAATTAGTATTTAAGTTGTTCCCCCCATTTGAGTTAAAAGTATTTAGTTGTAATTTGTCATTTTATATCAATTACATGAAATTGTTTAGTTAAAAGGGTTTAGTTGTAATTTATCATATTATATCATTTACATGAAATGGTTATAGTACTATTACATATTTGTGCACTATTTTAGCATGATATCATCAGTTTTCATCTGTAGTCTTAAACCGCTAAATAACATTGGGATGTTACCGATAAGTTACCATCGGTGGCCGTAGCATGTACCGTAAAGATTTATCGATTTAGATTTTATCCGAGCAAAATTAGTTTAAATAAAGAATTTCCAGTATTTTTTTACTATCAGCTCACTGCTTGGCGATTACCTGTAGCTCCTATTGTTCTCAATATCACAAATCTTGAGCAGATCGAGATTAAACTTATCTCGTAATATGATAAATATTAAGAGACTCTAAAATAAGTTCTTATGTGATGCTTCTTGTCTGAATTCTTTTCTCGTACCATATAAGCACGAAGAAAAATTACACCGGCACACAAAAAAAGTGGTCTGTACTTTTGACCAGACACACCTATCTTCATATATTTTTCGCGCTGAATCCCGATCCGAAGTCCGTCTAAAGCTCTATATCTTGAGATTTTCAGTAAATCGCAAAAAAACAGCTGAAAATTGCGAGAAATCACGAAAAGTGGCGAAAAATCAATTTAGTGAGTACGAGAAAATTCTGAAAAATTTTTTTTACCCGGATTAAGGGTGTTTCTTGTGCATTTTTTTACGCTGAATTAGAATGTGGAGTCCCTTTAAGCCCTACACCTCAAGATCTTGAGTAAATTGCAAAAAACTAACTAAGCTAACGTTTCTTACGCCAACGTATTTTCAGTCGTAAAATCGAAATCGTAGCAATCCTGAATGAAACAATCTTTATTTAACATATGGATGTAGATCAGTCCCAGGGGAAAGAAGTAATGCAAAGTAACGAGATCTCCGAGGAGGAATGAGAAAATGATAGTGAGGACGAGGAATACTTACCAGCAGTTCCTCAAACTTTGAACCAGCAGGAGTTGAACAATCTCATACGATATTTGCGACTACCCAAAGATGGAGCTGAATATCTAGCAGCTCCACTAAATAAGAAATATTTGCTCTCAAAAGAAACAAAAGCTTACGTTTATCGTGATAGAAAAAAGGAGTTTCGCAAATTTTTCCCGAAATATGAGGAGAATTCATTAGTTCTTTTTTTGGATGTAAAATTGTTGGTTGCTGAACTAAAACTGAAAACTTATAAAGATGAATAGTGGGAACTTATCATTGATTCTTCAAAACGAAGTTTCAAAGCTGTGATGCTTCATAACGGAAACACATATGTACCTATACCGATAGCTCACTCAAAAAAACTCAAAGAGACGTAAGAGAATTTGCAGATAGTTTAGGAGAAAAGAAACTACTGGGAACATCAATGAAAAGTCGTTGGTGATCTACATTCAACCTTGATTCTAGGCCAATAATAATCAGGTTTTATAAAAAAAATCCCTGCTTCTTTTATCTGTGAGATAGCAGAAAAGAAAAATATCACTACAAGCCGAAATAATGGCTAAAAAGAACGGAGATTCATCCAGGGATGAAGAACATCATCCACAGCCCGTTGGTTAGCACCTCTTCATATCAAGCTTTATCTTATGAAGTAATTTCTCAACGCTCTAAAAAAGATAATGATTGTTTGAATATTTAGGAGAGACTTTTTCAGCGATAAGTGATACAAAATTAAAAGAAGGCATTTTCGATGGCCCGCAAATTCGCACTCGTTTTTAAGACAAAAATTTCACGAAACATATGAATAACGCCGAAAAAACGGCATAGCAAAGTTTCAAAAATGTCTCTCAGAAATTCTTAAAAAATACGAAGAATGACGACTATCAGAATTTGGTTGAAGACTTGTTGGAAAATTCTAAAGAGTTTCTACACTCATCTTGGCTACTTTCCTGAAAATCTCGGAGATTTCAGCGAAGAACACAGAGAACGATTCCATCAAGACATAAGTTAAATGGAAAAACGATACCAAGGAAGATGGGATGTTAACATGATAGATGATTTCTGTTGGACGCCAAGAGAGAAACGAATCAGAATACAAAAAAGAACCTGTGACATAGGCCATTTGAAAAGAAAAGAGTTCGCTATAAGAGAAAAAAATATAAGAGCAAAATTAGTTCCAGATTTTGTACTATTCATACTTTCTAATTTTTTGTTTCCCAAGTTTATCAGATTTTCTCGATTTTTTGCTTTTTTGAGCTAATTTTCATGGTTTTGGCAATATCGGTAAGGAATTGAATTTGAAAAACTCCGAAGAGCGCATCAAACTGTACAAGCAGTACTTTTAATCCTGGTCAGAAAAATTTTTTCAGAATTTTCTCGCTCGTAGTAAAGCGATTTTTCGCGTTTTTTCGCAATTTTTAGCTGTTTTTTGCAATTTACTCAAGATTTCGAGGTGTAGGTCTTAAATGGTCTCCATATTCGGATTCAGCGCCAAAAAATACACAAGAAACACCCTTAATCCGGGTAAAAAAAATGTTTTCAGAATTTTCTTGTATTGACTAAAGTGATTTTTCCCACTTTTCGCGATTTTTCGCAATTTTTCGCTGCTTTTTTTACAACTTACTCAATAGCTCGAGGTGTAAGGTTTAAGTGGACTTTTGATTTAGCGCGAAAAAATACATGAAGATAGGTGCATCTAGTCAAAAGTACAGACCACTTTTTTTGTGCCTGTGTTATGTAAGAAACTTGAAAATTTACATAGAAAAAATTACTATTTCCTATAGTAGCGCTGGAACATACTCGGAATACGCCGAAACTTTTAAGAAACTTTCCTATATTTTTAATAAAATTTCCTCAATTTTTTTTTAAATTTCTTGATTTTCAATAGAAAGTTTTCTTTCGGTGTCACGTGTCAGTAAGCCGACATAACCTGACAAAAGATATATTTATTATTTTCTTCTTTTTAAAACTGATCAGAATATTATCATTTATATGTTTTTACAACTACTTTTTTTATACAAAATTCATGCAGGGTATCATTACCAAAATAATTATCGCCAATAACATATTAAGTGCAATGTTATTGTTATTGGGCGAGATAAGCTTTAACGTAAGCGAGCGTCTGTCAGAAACCAGCCAGCGGGCGCGCGCGACGCATTTTTTATGCAAAACACGCTCTGTTTAACTCGCTCGTAATCGTATTCTCAATTTCTCAGAAGAAAACAAAATACATATATCGATAGATTTTATCCTGCTCTTTCTAATGGTGCTATTCTTTTTACTCCGAAACTCTTTCTTTTGGTCGAAAATTCGAGTAGAACGTTGATAGTCATGTTTCTTAAAGTATATCATGTTTTTTTACAAAAGGCATATCACCATTCAAAAGTAGAAGTCTTTTTTTGAGAGACGCAGAATACGATTACGAGTGAGTTAAACAGACTCTGTTTTCACGAAAAATGCACCGCGCGAGTCCGTTGGCTGGTTTCTGGCGGACACTCCCATATGTAAATGAATTGAACACCGTAAGTAGTGCAAGGGCATGTTGGCGCAGCGGTAAGAGTGCGGCTTTCGGATCATCGGGCTGGGGTTCGATTTTACACAGGGTCTCTCGTTTTTTTTATAAGAAAATATATTGTTTCTTATTTAATTTAGTTTGATGTGTATGTTACAAATACAGTCGGAAAAGTAGATTACGAAAAATATTTTTTTAATTAAATATGAATATTCAGTTAGCATTCTAAAATAGTAAAAATTACTGACTGAAATTACAAAAATTTCAAAACGATCTGATCACTACAAGTGTGTTTTGTCGATTTTATTTTGGCGCATTCTTGAGCGTGCGGATCGCGGCTTTAAACTTTAAACGCGTTTTTCTCAAAACCACTTTTTTCGGTTGGCGTGCACGATTTCTCAAAAAGTATTCAACCGATCGTTTCCAAATTCTTATCATGGCTTCGTCACAGGTACGGCTATCGGTAGAACTAGGATTATGTCAAAATTTTAATTCTAACTATATTTTTCAACCGAAAAAAACGAAAAACACGATTTCTCGAAAAATTTTTTTGGAACAGTCGCCATTTTATTACTTTGCATGCAATTCAATTATCCTAGTTCTGGCGATAGCTACGGCCCTACTGAACCTAAATTTTTTTGAATTATGTATTTCAGACGATTCTTTGCTTCAAAATCAGGCACGCCATAAACATCCGTTTTTTTAAGACGCCAGTGGTTATTATACATAAATTGTACAATTGTACATAAAAACACAATATAAAATTGTTTCATATACATTAAGAGTGCATGTATTAAATCCAAAAGGATTCATATCGATATCTATTTAGGAACTGCAAAAAGAAATTCGTAAAAATAGCTTAAATTTCGAGCGTCTAAAGTGGTATGAACCCTTACTTTGGGTTACTAATTTCTGATAACAAATAGGCGCAAGTGATGTGGAATGATAATCTGAAAGTGGAGTTGCGCTTCTGAAACTGTCGAGATCTCTTACAAACGTTACATTAATCATACAAAGACCAGTTTCTCAAATACTTCTTGTGATTTCTGGTCCTTTGTCATTAAATTAAAAACTTATAATATATGACCAATAAGTTTGTATATATCAATTTTAGCTGAATTTTATTTAAAATTTGGTATAATATCACGTATAATGGGATTTTACCATTAAAACTTTACCTGATTATTATCATGAATACTCTAATTTCGCTATATAGAAATCGATACTTCCTTGAAAGTTATCTAGTATTAAATCAGTCTTAGCCCTATAGGCCTCTGAGGTCAAAATTACCCGAAAACATGAAATAAAATATTATTATCAATAACAAAATATTATATACTATAAATATAACAATTTTTTGAAAATATAACGAAGGCAGAGGTCCTTTAATTCTTTTTATCCTGAAATATAGTCCTTAAGGTACTACCCCTATGTGACGGTTTCAGAAAATCGATTATTTTTTACATATTTTCAAAGTAAAACGCGTTTAAAATATACTGTAAAAAATTCAGATCGATATACAGATTATTTACGAAGTTATAACTCTAAACAGAAGTTAACTTTCCTTACATGTAATGTGTTATAAAAACTTTAAATTCGTTTTTCTCGAAACTACATTTTTTATTTTGTCATTTTTGTATAAAAATAAAATATCCTAGTTCGGGTAATAGCGGTAAGCCTACTTAACAATAATTTTCTTCAATTTTTGGTTTTTGATAACTGCAACAGCCTGCAGACATATCCTGCCACTCTTGTCTTTTTTCAGTTTTAAAGTAATCAAATTAAATAAACAATTAAAAGTTGTAAAATCGACATAAAAAATGTATTAGTATAGTTTAGGATGTCAATAACAACGTATAAGAAAAATTAAAACAATTTCTTTTTATTTTCCTATTAAAAAAAAATCATAAAAACTCCTTAAAAATACGTGTTTCACATAGGGGTAATACCTTAAAAAAAATTGGCGTTACTTTTTTTTAGACTCGTTGATAGATTTTGATAGGGTGAAATGCAAATTATTTGTAATACACTCACCTATTGTATGAAGCTTTGGATTTTTAAAATTTTTTCATTAAGTATATTTTTTATGTGTAAACCCATTTTTTTTGTTCTTAATTTTAACAATTTAAATTAATTAAATAGGTTTAAAAAAAAATATACTTAATCACAAAATTTTAAAAATCCAGAGCTTTATACCATAGATGGGATGTTTCGTGGTGCCTTGCAGCGGCGTCTTTCACACTTTTTTACCAGCTGAGCGCGAAATTTGACTTTATAAATCGCATTTATAAAGTATTTACCGCATTTGTGTATAGAATATATAAATATTTAATTAGTTAACATATATTCTCAGTTTAATGTGTAGCGGAAACCCTTTTTTCATAGCATGTTTTTATTACAAAGTTAATTAAAAAACTATTTTTCTAAATTAAAAAAAAAAGCATTTTAAAATTTACTTTTTTTTCTTTAAGTGTAAAATCAGTGGTAAATTGTTTCTTGATGTGGCTTACGTTTGTGTGATAACACCCAAATCGGTAGAAACTGGTGGCACGTTCTCATAGAAGTATATTGACATTTTTGCTTGTATCTTTGGTAATTGTTTAAATATGTCACTCGAACTTTTTTTACAAGTTTAGAATAATATATAGAATCGAAAAATCATACAAAAATAATATTGTTTTTTTTTTAAATTTGGGGAGAGCCGTATAGTTTCGTCAGGAAAAAAATTTTAACACTTCAAATTCTGAAAATTGAAAACATAAAAATCATTTTCCACCCTAAATGAGTTCATTTTAAGCATTTTTCGAGAATATATATGTCTGTACGTATTTATGTAATCAAGTATCTAGATTATCTCACCGGAAAATCGACGGATCTCGCTGATTTTTTAATCATATGTTCATCCAATTACAAGTAACATATGGTCCAACATAGAGCGGGATCGGTGAGAAATGAAAAAACGCCAGAGTTTTTTTTACAACATAATGAGTACAAAATAGAATTCAAACTAAAACTATAAACGCATCTTCTAAAACTCATAAAAATACATCTTTTCACATTATTTTCTACGAACAATATTTGGCAATAAAATAGCGAAAAAACCGTAAAAAAATATAAAAAATAATCGTATTCTTTGCTATTACTTTAGAGAATTTGACTTGAAAAAGGTTAAACAAAAAATTATTATATGTAGTATTAAGACAAAACTTTTTCCAATTTAACATTTTCTTATAAGTTTCATTCCTGATGAGTTAGACCTATAAGAACGATTTTCTAATGCCTCAATACATCCTATACAGTCAATTTTCCCTTATTATTTAATAGAATTCAATTTGACACAGAAATATAAGATACAATAGCTATAACTGGGACTGTGTAATTTTATTATTATGATACATTAAGGTTTTATAAGTATTTGAAGTGTTATAATTTTTACTCTGATGAAAATACAAGATTCGTCTGTGAAGTGCGGTTGTGCCTATGATGTAAAAACTTCGTGATTACCTAGACAACGAGGGGTTGACGCGCTATAGGTACAAGCCCTTAGTTTCATCTTGAAATTATCTGATTTTTAAAGGATTTACTAAAAGTTTCTTTGAAAATTTAGGTGGAAATTTATTTGAAAATTAAGTGAATCTTTCCAACTGGAAAATAAATACTTGATATTATTGCTTTTATGTTTGAACTTTATTATAACACCCTAAAACAATGCAGTATTATGGTTTTGGTGTATGATAAATTCTGATGCATTCTTTTATTCAGAATTAACAACACGTTAACAAAAAAAAATGGAATGAATAGACAATTCATCACTTCAAAACCAAATTCATCACTTAAAGCATTCCAATATCGGTTCTCAGAATATATCCTCTATCTGCATTTCTACAACATCTACAGATGTACATTTTCTGTTGATTCCAATTTCCTATGATTCGTTCTAATCTTGTATACTAATAAGGAACATTTCAAATTAAAGCGGTCTTACACCTTTAGGCCGCTTACGCCAAAATCGCCTAAAGAATGAATTAAGATATAATTACAAATAAAAAATATTATATACTATGTAGGATGGTTATTAAAATTAATGTTTCCGGGTAAGGATTCGAAAGGATTGATGGATAATAAAAAGTGTATATAAATAAAAGTTTATTAAGTCCACACAGGACGGTCTAGTAATGTGTCTCGCAGTAATGCAGTCTGCGGCGACGCGCTCGCGACCAAAGTCATTTGAGCACTGAGCTCCTTCGCTAAAAACCCGCGGTGGGATGCGAGGGTCGTCAATCAATTGGAGTGCCGGTGGGCCCGAGGAAAACACAATAAGCTAGGTACGCTAGGCCTGCATGTAGCGAGGTCCCTCCCTTTCGCGCGCGCTTGCCTCGCCACCCCAGCAAATTTCGGGAAAGTCCGGAACGTTGCGCAATTCCCGTAGTTGAAAAAATAATAAAAAATGCTCTGATACACCAAAATTTCCTACAACTCGGCCATTCTGACTAAAAGCCGTATCGGCCGCACATAAGCTTAATTGATTTACATCCTTCTTAGAAGCTAAGTTCATTTAAATCTAGTCGAAAATACAAAACAAGTCAATTTATTTTACATAAAGTTTCATACGATCCGGTGATACTATTCCTTCGTATAGTAACTGTGTTATCTGAAATCCATCTATATCTTTCACAACATATCTATCTTTATCAAGAACCTTACTTACTATATATGGCCCTTTGTATTGTGGTATTAATTTTTTATTGACGCCAACTGTCGTACCGACATTTTTAATCATCACATAATCACCCTCATTATATAAAGCAGAAGATTTTCGTTCTTGATCATTCAGTTTTTCATTTTCTTCTTGACTTTTTACTATCGTTGTACTCGCAGTGTTTCGCAATTGCTCGAAATTTCGCATGATTTCCTAACTCGTTAATAACATTTCTCTAAGGTTGTCGTGCACTTCGTCTTGCTGAGTTATACCAAAAAGCAATTCGCTTGGATATTAACCTGTCACACGCGATTTTGAATTATTGAAAGCAAATTCAATGCGAGGAATCACTTTATACCACTTATTTAGAGCTTCAGCAAGTTTGGCCAACATTGGCGTTATGCCGCGGTTCATCCTTTCCGCTTCACCGTTCGTACGCGGAGTCGCTAACGCTACTAGTACATGTTGCACACCTTCGTCTTTCACAAATTGTTCGAACATCTCCGAAATAAACGCAGATCCACGATCTGTAATTAGGCGTAATGGTTTACTACATGAACGGAGAAATTCAGTTAAATGTTTAATAACTTCGATTGTTGCCGTCTTTTTACAAGGATATAATCGCAAAAATTTGGTAAAACTATCAATGACTAATAAAATGTATTTTAACCCCTTTCCTGTTTTATCTAAAAGATCTGCATGATCTGCATGGTACGTTCGGAATGACAAATCATCCTTTGGCAAACTTCTAAGAAAATCCTCGTTTTTACATTGGCATTGTATCATCCGTCGCACGTAATACACTCAGCCGTTGAGGAATTTTGTTCGTTTCTTGCACTACCGTCACCAACTGCTCGCCTGTAAACCCGGTCAGCCGATTCAAGCGGAATCTAGGTGAATTCGTCCGGAATCTACGTCAAAGTAAGCGTGCATGCATTTCTACCGCGCCGCGATTTAATTACGCATAACCGTTTCTCCAGGCTCGTCGTACCTGGAGCGCGACATCATTTAGGCGTTCTCGTGCGGAGAGAGTGAGCGAAGGGAGAGAACCGAGCTACTGTTCGTCACCGTCGCCAAGGTCATATTTAAAGTTCGACTTGCCGGCGTAGTTTGCTCTCTCTCTCTCTCTCTCTCTCTCTCTCTCTCTCTCTCTCTCTCTCTCTCTC
>JAWWEQ010051615.1:0-10002 GCA_035583055.1 Torymus tubicola | reverse complement strand
CATTATAACGCAAGGACTGAATCAGCAAATCTAGTTTCGGATTTTTCTCCAAATCAGAAACTTTTTTAAGGGGGAAGGTGTCGGGTAAAAATAAAGAAGATATTAAAAAGTACCGTATCTTAAAAATTTATTGATTTATTGATTGGTTGCAGTTGCGAGCGCTTTCGCACTTGGCAATACTCATATTTCGGTTTAAGGCATGTGAGCCGCTTCGCGTGGTCCGACAACCGATCGATAAGCCATTGTCAATTCTACTGATAACTACTGTAAACGAATCTCCCTATTGTTCTTGCGCGTATAAGAAGGACCGCTGCGCCGGTCTGTAAGCTTAGTAAGTCGTCACTCTGCCCGTGTAACTGTTGATTTTAATAAACACATTTTACCTTCAGCCCTAGAGTCTGTGCCTATACCTTATTTAAATTATTTTCGCAAGTGTTTAAGTTGAATTTACGACAGTAAAAATTGACCTACATGAGAATTTAAGCGATTTAATATTTGTAAATGAAATTATATGTTTTCAAATTATTATCAATTTTTATAAAACATTTGTAATGACTCTGGATTATAAAAGCCAAAGAGCAACAAACCACAAATCAGTTACACGCGCACAGACCGCGAACTCCGTACAACTCCGGCCGACAATAGGAGAAATTATAATCGTAAGCCTTACTCAGTAAGCAGAATTCATAAATTATATTTATAATTCAATCGTATTAATTAATCGTGATTTAAACGAGTGTACATCGAAATAATAATATAGAACAATAGACATCAACCTTATACATTTTATTGTAAATCATATCAATCAATAAATAGTGAGTTCAATTAGAAATAGCAGCAGTATATTTTATTTCAACGGCCTTCACAGATAAAAAGGTAATATAAGTACATTATATAATTTAACAGACATAAATAATATAAAAGTATCTTCCCCAAATTCAAGACTTAACAGGAGGCTATCGACAATGTCAATACGTTATTCCAATTTATTTTAACGTGCCATAATTAATAGTAGCAGTCTTTTACGCGATTTTTATGTGGTAAAAAGGGGATTTGCTTCGATCAAACGCGGCAATTACAGCAGCACAGGTTTTTCTCAGTGGTACAGTCTTTAGAAATGTGAGCATTTGAGCAAAAACCACAGACGGGGTCCTTACTCTTACATTCTTTAGCTATATGGCCAAATTTGTGACAGTTAAAGCACTGTGTAATCGAGATATGATCAGCACACCGACAAGATCGCATATCAATATAAACTTTATTTGTTTTGCAGAGGGCATATCTACACTCCGGAGGCATTTCAACGATACATGAGTGTGATTTTCTACCGTTACGTACCGGAAAGAGATAAATTATCTTAAAACTATCTGCGGAAATGTTCGGAAAATATATAACTAAGCGCGGATTGCTTTTAATTTTATCCTTGACTTCTAGACCGGCATCACGAAGCGAAAGACAATTTTGCAAGATCGCAGATTTACACGCGTCGCCTTCTATTACAATCGATTTATTTGCAGCAAAGAAAATATGTTTAATTCGAAGATCAATCTCCACAGGCTTCACTAAACTTAAGAATAAAGACTTGGTAGCTTCAGATGAGTCGATGCCTTCGGATGTTGCGTCGACGGGTCCAAAATCACAACCTGTGAGTCGATGGGTATCGGGATTGTTTTGCGGTTGCTAAACATAATCTTCTGCTGTGACCTCGTTCCTTCACTGGGGTGAATACTCTTAATTATGCTCGCATAGGTGCGTTGTTGTGTAGATGCAACCGTAACAACAGACGAGGAGATGTTATCAATCGTCGCTCGAGAGGTGTTCACTTTTTGAATTACGTCGTGGATATCACAAAAGCAGTTGATGGACTCACGTATCATGGCTTTTACTCCTTTCTTCTTCTCATTTCCCAATGCTAGTAATATATTATTACGCTGTGTGGACATCTTCATAATCAGCATCAGCATCTGCGCGAGTTCTTTTGTTTACTTGGCTCAGACTCGCAAAAACGCCAAGGCCGTCGAATAAATGACTAGGCCGGCACGAGGTGGCGACGTAGGCAGCGAGTAGATGTAAAATACCAGATCATCCAGTTTAAATGTATAATTTAATAAGCTAGTCCTGATGTTATTTGTTTTGATTTGCTGTGTTTTGTTTACAAGTTATACGCAACGGTTTGCGTATTTTAAACTCTGACTTGGCCGTTGACGACCTTCACGTTACCCGGTGCACTGTCGACGATGAAGACGTGGAACGCTCAACCACGAAAACGGTCTTAGGAGGTGTAATCCGATAAGTTAAAGTGTAGGATAAACGAGAGTAGTACAGATATGCCGCTGGAGTGACAGTTGACAAGGACCGATATCAAGAGGATTTTGCAGAACAGCATAAAAACTAGACGATTCGGCTTCCAAAACTTGTAACTATCACATCACTTACACACATCGATGCATCTCAACTTCCGACACGCACCAGTATTACACTTTTTATCAAAAGTTGCCAATAAACGTTGCAAAATTTAAAATTAGTCGTAGCGACACTATTATACGTCAGCATGCCAGCAAGGCTGTTTGTGTGACATATTGTCTAATGTACATAAATGTATCATATAGTCATTCCATAATAAATTTCATTTTGAATTTATAACTACATAGCTCAAAACATTAATTGATAAAAAAATTAATCTTGATGTCCCACAACATCATCTTTGAAGGGCGGCTGAGGGGGAACACGAGGGGCAGCTGAACAGCAGCTAAACTTTTAAAATAACGTGTAAAAACACACAATTTTACGTTATTTTGAGGGGCAGCTGAAGGGCAAGTAACACCACAAAAAGTACTAACAACTACATATATATATATACTAGGGGGGTACCACCTACTCGCTTCGCTCGTCAACCCCCAATTAGAATTTTGAGAATATTTTAATTGTAATCTAGAATATAATATGTTAAATTTAGTGTGTTTCTATTTTTCAAACAAATATTATTTTTTCATTAAGCATGTACTTTGTACAGTAGTCTATCATACCTCAAGAATAGTATATTACGCATCTTCGGAGGGAAAAACTTGCCCATTTCGGTCCGGTAGTGCGTATACTATTTTTTCAACATACCCGAAACCAAAATATGATATTCGCGTATTTGCGTCGGAATCGAAAATGGTATTTCCAGTTAGGATATGGTAAAAAGAAGTTATCTGCCTCTTTTATATATGACATATGTTTGTGCATCTATATTTCAGTCTCTACACCTCTATATCTATGTCTGGATCTCCATGTCTCTGTATTTATGTCTCCATCTGTATGACTTTGTCTCTTCATCACTATCACTCGGCTCTTTTCTCTTCGTCAATGTCATTAAGTGTCTATCTCTCTGATCGTGTCTTTGTTTCACTGTCCCTGTCTGTGTCTCCAGTCCCTGTCTTTGTCTCTACGTCTCTGCCTTTATCAATGTCTGTTCATCTCCGACTCTACGTCTCTGTATGTCTCCGTCCCTCCGAGTCTGTATCTACGTCCTTATCACTATTTGTCTGTCACTACGTCCTTGTCACTATTTGTCTGTCTCTACCTCCTTGTCACTATTTGTTTATCTCTACGAGATTCGGATCTCGCGCTCTTATTCGGATAATGATTGATAGAGCGCCGCGCGGAGTTGGAATAAGACAGACGGAGAAGAAGCAGACGATGATTAGCAGTCGTATAGAGGGAGAGTTCAGACTAAACGAGAATCGTGGAGTAGACATGTTAGAGTGTGTGATAGTAGAATGACATGCAAAAAAGTGAGTTTACAATATATATATGGGCTATTTCAGGTGAACTGCGCAGCTCAAAATTTTAAAATTGCTCAAAATTTGTGGACACTTAGTTTTTTACGAAAAAATATGTTGCTAAATTTTTAGAGCAATATTTCCATAATTACAAAAGTTATTGCACATCAAAAATTGTTATTTTTTGCAATTTTTGGTGAAATCTCAACTTTTGACATTTTTTTACTCAAAATCCTGAAACTTTTTGTATTGATTGGAAAAAATTGTATCATAAAATTTAATTATTAATGTCGTACGTGTAATAATAATAAAGTGTAACAATAAGTATCTTCTAATTATTTTTAATTCTAATATCTACACGTATATCACGAATAATTTTTCTAATTGTAAAATAATGGAATTGTCAGAATAAATTAAAAAGGATTTCTGTTTCTTTTTAATTTGTAACATTGTTTATTCTAATAAACAACTTTTCTAATATTTCTAAAAAAATATATCTAAACTTTTCGTATACGTTCAATCACATAGGGATACATATTAACAAACATACACAAGGCTAAGTTGAGTTCCAAGAGAACTCAGAAGTGTCCGCATATCCCCAGTATTCAGCTTCCCCAGCAGCACAGCACCGTGAGTAGGTCGTCTAACACCATACTTCATACGCAGCAACAACAACCCGCGTACGCAGCAGAGCGTCGGTCGATACGGCATCAATAGCACTGCGCACGTAGAGCGAGAGAGAGAGAGAGAGCCGACAAGGGATAAGGGAGTGAGAGGGGGCGCCTAGGGCGCGCTGTCGCCGCACGATCGAGAGTGACTGAAAGAAGAAGAACGCTCACTCACTCTAGTTCTTCGTCTCGAATCGAATAGAGAGCTTTCGTATCATAGTAAATCGTCGTATTGAATAAAGTCTAAGTTCGAGCAATATAGTAGTTGGATTTTCCTGCATTTATACGTGTTATTGCACTGTCTACAACTAGTTAACCAGTGTTAAGCCGCGTGCGTTTAGTATTCTTCGAAATTTTTGTAAATCGTAAGTGCGGTGAAGGTGCTACAGTGTGTGTCGAGCTTCGAGACGTTCGGTATATTTGTTCTAGTGCTGCATTAGCAACTGGCGCTCAACTTAAAATTAAATAAAATGTTTAACGTGTTACTATTTGAATTCATTGAATTTTCTCGCATTCATTTTACTCGCCCTTTCCTAAATCGAATCCCTCCCGAATTTCTCCTTTCCGCCCTTTCCCCTGTACTTATATAATATAATATATCAAATAAGTAAATGTACTTTTTTAGTTCTATTTATATTAGACGTTGATTTATACTGACTCTTCTACTTATTTCTACTTTTTCGACACTACTTTAAAAATAATTTTTAACACACCCCACCGTAAAGTTAGATCTTCATTCTTGCCGAGGTGGAAGAAAGTGCTATGTTCATTCCCTACCCCCCTAGTTCCCAGGGTCACACATATGCAAACTGGCCTTCGACTCGGGTACAAAATGTGCGTTGCACTGGAAACAAGAGTGAGATTAGGGAATAAATGTACAGCTTTTTTCCCATCTTCCGCGAAAAATGAGAATGAATTTTACAATAGTTGTGTTAAAAAATGTACATTGCAATCGTGAATATAGTAGAGTGTGCGAACCTGCGCGTTTGTCGCCTTTGCTTCGCTCGGGCAACAACTCACACGCAGGGAGCACACAGCTCATCTTATTCCCTTGGTGCATAATATAGTATTATCTATGTTTAAAGTTATACGTAACGCATATGAGGCTTAAAAGTGTGGAAATCGCAATTATCTTTGTGAGAGTGTATCTTCCGAACAAAGAAAGATGGCACGTTGCCGTTTGGTAGAGAGCTTATTTGGCCATGAAAAACATATAAAAATTTCATGAAAAAAATGGTGGTGTTTTTGAGAAATTCAATTTTTAAAAAAGTACTTTTTTCAGTTTTTTTCAATACATCTCAAAAACTATTTAAGTTATTTAAAATCTAAAAAAACCACATGATAGCTGGTAAAATTTCGCACAACTTAAAAAAACGTTTCGATGCAATAACTTGGGCCAAAACGACAGCTATTTAAAAAAAATGTGAATTTTGCGTAGCTATATTTATACTCACTTGAAATTCTTTATAGGTGTAGATTTTGTATACGAATTGAGACAGTTCTCTGAGCAAAACGATTGATCCAAAAATTTCGGAGATATTTGAGGTTAAAATTTTTTTCACTTTTCTTTTACACCGTAATTTGTCAAGAATGGCTCTATACATCTGAATGGGATGCATTCGAAAGAGAATTAAGTTAACTATATTTTCTAAAAAAAAATTAATTTTCTAGGTATTACGGTTCTTTTGTTATAAACAAAAACGTAAAAATTGAAAAGTGAAAAAAATGAGTTTTGTATGTTCAACCATTAGGAAAGTAATATTGTCTTATTCGCTTCAAAATTCATTGTAGAACTAGATAAATAAAATAAATTACAAATGGAACAGCAATGAATAGGCATAAAATATTTCCAACTTTTTTCATGAAAAATTTATTTTATGAATTTCAATTTAATAAAAGAAATCGATAACTTAGTTTGAGCAAGCTAAGTGGCAATGAATTGGCAGCGGCTTTTTCATTTTTTACATAATAAATTTAAATAAACGACGGAATTTTCGCCAGTAGCCTTACAAACCATGACTATAAAGTAAAATACTTGTATATAATTTAAAAAGTATAACAAAAATTTCATTTTAAATAATACATATAGATATTTATAAAAATTTACGTCACAGAAACTCTGTTGCCCGGCAGCTGGCAGTGGCACAACGGACGAACATTTGCCTTAAGCTTTCATTGTAGGAAGCTTAGACTTCCTCCAACTTGAGCGCCCCTTGCTCGGTGGCACTGCTGCCAACTTCGGCACGAGAACTCTCAGCTGCTGGCTCTACCTAGCCTTACCTGTAGAAAACAATCCTTCCATACAACACCGCGTGTTTACAAACAGCAGCTATTCTTCTTTCTTACCGTTACCGTTGTTCTTCCAGGAGTCGATCCTCTCGAATAACTGCAGCTGAAACGGGGTAGAGGGCCGTATTCGGGAAGCATGCACGGGTCGCGTTTTCTAAGTGAAAACGCGTGACTCGAGATGTAAAACGAAATGAGAACGTACTTTATTCAACGTTCGAAATAAATTAGTAAAGAAAATAATAACTCGTAGGCCGAGACTGTTACGGGAGCCGGCGCGCACCGCCAGCTCTATCGCTTCGCTAAAACTACGCAACAACACGGCTCGCTATGCCGGATTACCTCACCGCGAGGTAAATGCGCACGCAACAATATGATCAGTCACAACAAGTAGTTAGACGGGACTTACTCGGGACTGGCCAGCCATCGCACGTTAGAGTCCACGGGGACGGAGTGAATCCTCGCTGTCCCAGCTCGCAGTTGACGTTGCCGCGTCAAACTCTCTCTCTCTCTCTCTTTCTCTCTCTCACTATCTCTCTCTCTCTCTCTCTTTCTCTCTCTCACTATCTCTCTCTCTCTCGTGGTTCGTGGCGGCCTTGTGGCGGTCACTCTTACAGCGGCGGAGACACGTCAAGGCTGTTGTATATCTCTCTCTCTATTTCTATCGGCACACACGGCATTTACGCTTGCCGTCTCCGCGCAACCGTGACAGAGCTCACTTCTGGCATGTCCCGGGAATCGACAACATGGCCTTCGCCTTCCTCTCCGATCATCATGTTCGTGCCCCGCGCGGCGCGCTATAGGTCGTGATACATACAACCGCGCGGGATTCGGATCGCGCTACGCTGTATAAGTAACTATTCACACCTTATAACAGCACCCGTCACAATATATGTGAGATGTTTCAGGTGAAATGAGCAGCTCAAAATTTTAAAATTGCTCAAAATTTGTAGACACTTAGTTTATTATGAAAAAACATGTTCCTAAATATTTAGAGCAATATTTCAATAATTACAAAAGTTATTTAACAACAAAAATCGTTATTTTTTACAATTTTTTATGAAAACTCAACTTTTGCCATTTTTTTACTCAAAATCCTGAAACTTTTTGTATAGCACATTGATTGGCAAAAATTTTTCATTTTACTTCTAGAATATAGTCATATTTTTTTTATGACCCTTTTTAAAAGTCTCTGATTAGCTGCTTTTCAGTGTACCTTTATCAAAAAAAAGAAAGGAGTTCGACAGAATATTTTTTATTCGACAATTTTTTTCTGATTCTGTATTGTAAACGCTTTAACATAAGCCCTGAACCAAGATGGGAAACATCTTCAGAAAAAAGCTATGAATTTTTAAAAGATGTAAAAATAGTGAAAAACCCCTCCTTTTGACACGACTAGCGGAATGAAGTTTACTTATTACTGACTTTCATGTGCCCAGTTAAAAATATCCATATAGAAACTCATATAAAAATCAGTCCGAAAACGTCACATGGATTTCCATATTGATATCGTTATGGAAATCCACGTGGATTCCGTCTAGATTCCCGTGGATTCCACCTGGATTGAACTGGATTCCAGCTCGATTGAATTGGAAATACAGCTGGAAATCCATATGAAATTCAGCTCAAGTCAGCTCGAAATCCAGGTGAAATCAAGCTGGAAATCCGGGTGAAATGAAGATGGAAATCCCGGTACAATACTTCTGGAAATCCAGGTTAATCCACATAGAAAACCATATTAATTTTCATATATCCACCTGGAATTCCAGGTGGATATGCAGCTGAAATTCCACGTAGATTTGAGATTCCAGTTGGCTGTATTTAAAATATTTTTGTAAATATCTGAATTCTGTCAATATATATTTAAGTTATTTAGTACTTTCTGAAGTAGCAAGACTTTATATAAATTCAAAACGCGAGAATCCAAGCCTCATCTTTTATGTCTTTACGTAATTACGCAAAGACATTCCAAAGCGAGGCACGCCTCGTAGTTACTTAGTAAGGGGAGTTTGATCCAGCTCGCCGCCTAGCGGAGAGCAACAGATATTGATACATAACGAAATCGAATGGCATCGTCCGTCTGACTTTTCCAATGCTATTGGAATATTGAACTATGAGGCGTGCCACGTTTTTGGCTTACGTAATTACGTAAATACATAAAAGACGAGGCTTGGATTCTCTCGTTTTGAATTTATATAAAGTCGCTTGTAGTTTCTCATATTAAATTTTAGTGACACATGGAAATCCATGTAGATTTCCATTTGGAGTGTACGTAAAGAGCGGCTGCATGCCTTCTGAAAATTTCTAAAATCGCGTTTACGCCCCCTGTATCGAAAAAAATTGTTCGAAGGAAAACCATATGGATTTTCTTATGGAAATTTCAAAAGAGGCCAAAAAGAAAACTCCAAATGGAAATCCACACGGATTACCATGTTTCGCTAAAAAATCAAGATGAAAGATCAAATGGAAAACCATATGGATTTTTATATAGAAATGCAAATGTGGCCAAAAAAAATCACCAATTGGAAATGCACACGGATTACCATGTTTCGCTAAAAATCAAGATGAGAAATCACATACAAAACCATATGGATTTCCATATGAAAATTTAGAAAGAAGCCACAAAGAAATCTCGAAATGGAAATTCATGTGGATTTCCACGTTTCGCTAAAAATTAAGATGAGAAATCAAATGGAAAGCCATATGGATTTTTGTATGGAAATTTCAAAAGAGTCCAAAAATAAATCTCCAAATGGAAATCCACATGGATTTCCATGTGTCACTAAAAATTAAGATGAGAAACCACATTTAAAACAATATGGTTTTTCATATGAAAATTTCGAAAAAGGCTAAAAAGGAATCTCCAAATGGAAATCCACATGGAATCCATACAGAATCAAAAAAAAAATTATCAAACAAAAAATATGCATACGTAGCACTGTCTTTTTTTGATAAACGTACACTGAAAAGCAGCTAATCAGAGACTTTCTAAAAGGTTCATAAAAAAATATACTACATTCTAGAAGTAAAATGCAAACTTTTTCCCAATCAATGTTCTATACAATAAGTTTTAGATTTTTTAGTAAAAAAATTGCAAAAGTTGAGTTTTCACCAAAATTTGCAAATAATAACAATTTTTGATGTGCAAACTTCAATTACTATATTCAATACTTTTGTAAGTATTGAAATATTGCTTAAATATTTAGTAACATGTTTTTTCATAAAAAACTAAGTGTCTACAAATTTTGAGCAATTTTAAAATTTTCACCTTGCTCAGTTGACCT
>JAWWEQ010051614.1:0-10004 GCA_035583055.1 Torymus tubicola | reverse complement strand
GCCACTACCGACTGCCGGACAGCAGGGTTGCTTCGACGTAGAACCCGCAGCAAGTGTATCGTAAGAGTTTATTACGTATAGAGAACCTTACCCCGTTACAAAACAATACTATAAGAAAGTTTAAAACATTGTCCGCTATTGAAAGTATTTCTGAGATGGAGCTGCGACTCAATACAAAAATAAGTGAGTATGCGGAATAGGTTTTTTTTTTTATTTATTTAAATTTAAAATATATCTATAAAATTAATTTTATTCAAGTTACTTCACATTTTTATTTGTCTAAATGATAATTTCAGGAACAGTTTTGCTAACATGTGTCTACACGAGAAGGACTTTGCTTTAAAAATAAAATCGTATAACGTTTTTTACGTCATGGGAAAAGTCTATGTGATGCTATAGGAGAAGCAGTAAAGAGAAAAATAATGGAATCAACGTTGAGGAGACCTTCTCATAAACAAATAACCACCGCATTAGAAATGCTTAATCCCGCACAGGAAGAAATCAAAGAAAAGCAGTTAGCATATATAATATTTACATTAGTAATCTTAATTTGATCAATAAATAATAACCAGTGTAATTATTTTCTGATGACACCTTTATATGGACAAATTCTGATAAAGTATTCAAAAGTCACAGGAAGATGTCAAAAATGTATAATTCAATAGGCACTGTCGCTGATACCCGATCCTATCATTGTGTACTTTCAATGGCGGACAATGTTTTAACATTCAAGACCACTTTAACTGCTGTTAGTGGCAAATGTATAAAAATATTTTAGATATTATAATATTATAAAATAAAAGCAATTCAAACTTTCTTATAGTCTTGTTTATAATTAAAAGGATGTATTTTAAATATTATTTTTTATTTTTTGCAGTAATAACTGCTTATTCTGAGCAGTTACTCTAAAATTATTATTTTATTTTTATTATATTTTATCTATAATAGTATAAAACTTAATTAACTATAAAGACAAAAAGAAAAAATAATAATATGAAATTTTAATTATTTTAATATACGCCAAATCATAATATTTTTGAGGTAAAAGAAGGCGAAAACGCAAGGTAAGAATGGCGTTTTTAAAATCTTAAATGGAAAAAAAGCAAACTAAATATTTTTATTCCTCAAAAGGGAACATTTAATGAGTTTTTTTCGATAACCTTCAGCCCATTTGAATTAAATAGATTTTTTAAATGAAAGAAAGGTCTTTTTCTGTCAAACAATTAAAAGTCAAACAATCAAAGATAACCTTAAAAATGTAAAAATTTGCATATATTGATAGTTATACATAGGTATAACACTGATTTGTCATTGAGTCCTGACAATTTTTTTCATAAACTTCATTATAAAAGAAATAATTTAAGCCCTTTATCAATAAAGTTAGTCAAAACGGGAACTCTGTGAAATTTTTTGGAAATAGCCATATTTTGAGCGCGTCTCGAACTGACCGGAGTCGAAAATGGGTGTTTCTATTTAAAAACCAACGTTGACTTTGAACTAACCTTGAAGGTCAAATTCAAGATCAATGTGGAGGTCACCATTGAATTCCTCATGATTCAAGTACCTAGCTGAACGTAAAATTTTCCGCTCTCTCGATTGCCGGTGTAAAAAAGGGGGTTTCTAATTAGAAAAACAAAGTTGACCTTGAAATGACCTTTAAGGTTAAATTCAAGGTCAAATTAAAAGTCACCGTTGAATTCCTCGTTGAAAATTACTTCGGAAATGACCTTGACCTTTTTGAATAATACCTTTCCTGAGGAAATAGACAGCTGTTCTCATACTTTTCTAACACCCTGTATATAAGCGAGTGTGAGACAGTGAGACGTTTCTTAACGCGGCGCGGTAGTTTGATAGCAATCTCGGTGGTTCGGCTGGTCCTCCTAGCAACAAGGTTGATCGCCGATGCTTCCCTCGTCTGACGGGCAGCGTCCTAGCATCGTTGTCTCTCTTTAGCTGGGGTTACCTCGTGGTATGCTTCGGTTTTTATAGTCAAAATCATCTCAGCCCCCTCTTCTTTCTCTCACCTACCGATGAAACTATTATCGAAACGTCTTCAAACTTCGCTTAGCTATCAAGTCCCTGCGTCAGCTTTTTGTGTACGAATGAGACGCCGCGGTTTTTCACGTCTGGTCATTATTGCTGAATCGCGGCTACCACCGCGGCGTGCCGCTTCGTTTTCGTGCTTCGAATGTGTCTATGATGTTATCACACGAAACAGGGCATGAAGTACTACTTGACGCCTAAGAGGCGTAACAGCTCACCATAATTCTACAAAATATTTTAGAACGTATGCACTTTACACCCATGTGGAAGAAGATTATTTGATTATATAACTATTATGCCTTATTTTTATTTCTAAAATTCTTAAGAATCTTTTTAGATGTTTATGAAAAGTCAAAGCCTATATAAAAAAATTACATAGTCACTAATACATCCCTATTATTTATTATTTTTTCTCAATGTTGAACTTTTTGTAATATTACGCATCTTGGGAGGACAACAAAAGTCTAGAACTGCTCTAGCAGCGGTGGTCCTCCAATTTCCCATATATATACTTGGCAGTCCCGATGGTTTGCAGTTTATCGCTGGACTTTGTAAATGTAAAATATTAAATTTTTGCATAAATTCATTAAAAATGTTTACACATATAAGTCCATAACAATCTTCTATTATATTAAAGTGGATTCACTTTTTCCTTTCTCCGGTTCTCCGGTTCTTCAGTCTTAGGGGAGACAAGGGCTAGTTGGCATAGGGGGTAGGTTGGCCGATGGCTAATATCTCGAGAGTAAAACAATAGATCGCGCTGTTAGTTTAATTTATTAGTTGAAGAGAAACCTGAAACTCAAAACAAAAAAAGGAAAGTTCAACATCAACAGGAGGCAGGCAAAAAGAAAAGTAGAGAAAGAAAAAATCTAGAAAAAATTATTGGTGAACAGAACAAAGACATTTAGATCAATAACGAATGGTTCTGTCTAGTTTGTGATGAACCATACAATCAAACTCCTCATGAAGAATGCTTGCAATGTATTACTTGCAAGAATCATGTGCAGGAAAGAAAAAAATTAAAAATAATAACAAATTTATTTTTTATAATTTAATAAAAATTCATTGTGGGCCAACTTGCCATGTAAGAAAATTGTCCATAACTTTTTTGGATTATGCTTGATCTTTATGAAAAAATTCATGGATGTTCTATGGATGCAGTATCTTGAGATAATACTTTGACTTTATCGATTGAATTCGTAGTTATTTAGAAAAAAATAAAATGCAAAAAGTCAGCCAACCAGCCCCGGACTCTCCTATAGGTAACATAATATTTTTTGTATTGAAGGATCATTTTCTAACAAAAGGGTTAATGAAAAACAGCACAACTGAAGGCTTAATAAAGACTTAAAGAAAGGCATGAAAAGGGTTAATAAAGGGTTTTAAAAAAGGGTTAAAAAGGATACAATTATTTTTGTTTTTGATTCCAGCGCTGTATATTTTTTAATTATTTTGGTTTTCGATTTCCAGTGCTGCATTTGTTACTATACTGCAGCCGATTTTTTAATTATTTGGCTTTCAACTTCCAGCGCTGTTTTTGTTAAATGCTGTCGATTTTTCACTTATTAAAATGGTCTTGTTAAAATTTTTGTATTTTGCATAAGGTTTTAGAAGACTGACTTTGTTTAATATTTCCTTGAAGACATGTTTTTAATGTAAATTTTATTTTTATGCATTAATGTGTCGATTTCTATTTTTGCATTATCTAAAAGTAATCCTTTATATAATTTTGGCGTTCGAGATAATCTATTTCGTTCTCGAGTGATCTCGAATCTCGATCTCGAAATCGAATATTGAAATAAACAAAAGATGAATATATGCGCACGTAGCGCGCTGATTAACCCTAGTACTTTTATGATTAATTCTTTTTACTTCAAACTCTTGAAAGAGCAACGTATAATTGCCCGAATGACTAAAAACTGCTGTTGGTAGGTAGACACCAACACTGTTAAATGCATTATCCTTGTAATTTATTAATTGACATTTCAAAACCTAATCGAATTGGAAATTGTTTCCGGCGTATATTAAATGGAATTTATTGTTTCGATGGTGATAAAATAATTCGAAATATTAAAACTAATTTTCCCATATTTTTTCCACTCATAATTTGTGCTCTAATTGAATATTTTAGCAATGCCTTTACTAATAACCTTGTTCTATTACAATGACCTTCGTTTATATAATTAAATTTCTTAAAAGAATTACAACTGCACCAATTTTTAATTCCAATTTATGTGGTGGAAGTCCATTAGGAGTTAATAATCTATACCTAAATATTCAACAGCGTGTTCTTTCATAATTTTTAAAATTATTTTATTAATCTTAATAACATCATTATTTTTAGGAGCCTAAATGACTTTATCGTTTAAATTTCCATCATCAATTTCTATTTCAGTTCCATAAATCTCTGTTCTTCCTTCTTCCATCTGGCAGTCGAGAACTACTTAAAGCGGTCTTACACCTATAAATTTGGAAAAAATCAAAATATTTTTTATTTGATTTTTCGATTCGATATATTATTCTAAACTTATAAAAAAGTTTGAGTGACACATTTGAAAAAATACCGATGATATAAGCAAAAATGTCAGTAAACTTCTATTGAAACGTGTCACCAGTCACTATCAATTAGGAGCTCACCACGCAAACGTAAGCCACAACAAGAACCAATTTTTTACAACCAATTTTACGGTTAAAGAAAAAACACTTAATATTTTAAAATGTTAATTGAAAATTTATAAAAATAATTTTTAATTATTTTTTTAACAAGAAAATACTACGAAAAAGGCGTTTCGATAAGATATCAAAATGAGAAAATACGTTAACTAATTTAATGGTTATATATTTTATACATATATACGTAATCTAAACACACACACAACAATTTTAAATAAGATTCGTGCACCCAAATCGCGCGCTCAGTTGGTAAAATGTGTGAAAGACGCCGTTGCAAGGCGCCACGAACATGCACTGTGATCGCTGTCTCGCAGCGTCAACTATCAGTGTCGGCTGCTCTATGCGCCCACGTACTTTTAGTTTGGATGTGTCATGTTTGGGGTGTCATACACATTCAGCCAAGTTGTACCTTGTGTTCGACCAAAACTTCAACCAACTGAATATATATTAGATAAGTATAAATTAACTGAATAAATATTAAATTTCTATAAAGCAAAGATACTTTGTGGAAATTTCTTTTTCAGATTTCCAGTAGTTATTGTTCGATTCAGCTAGCTACTGTAATAGGCTACATCAAGAAGTTATTCAGAAGGATTAATTATCATGAAATATGATAAAATCATCTGGAAGATTAAGTGCTGTACAAGCTGTATGTACCTCTAGTTGCGATAACTCTTATGTTAGTAAGTTGCATATTTTTAACTTATTTCTTTACTAACTAAATACTTATTACTTTCTTTTGACAATCAAGCATTTTTTATAATCAGCATTTAAAGTCTTGTAGTAATTAAAATTTTCTTCGGATATCCAATCTATTAAAGATTTTTTATTCTTTATATGATTTGCTTTCATAGTATTAGAGTAAATTTTCAATTACTATTTTTTTTATCTGTAAGTTTCTTGTGATTTTTTGAATATTTTAATCGCAGCAGCTTATTTTATTATACCTAATAATTTGTACCTGCTTAACCAGTCTGTTACAAGTTACATTGATGTATTTAAGATGTTTTAACTTGTTAATACTGCCTGCACTGTTTGACAGCTTGAGTTCGTACCTACTGATACAGAATAATCCACATCTTTTCTTATAAGATTAATAGAAAATCATTTACAATATTAACTGAGAATAAATATTTATATGTTTCAGGGACAGGAAGTGGAAAAAGTTTTATAGTCAAGAAGTGATTATTAATGAAGATATGAGAGATCTTGCTTTCAAGGCTCATTTCTCAAGATATGAAATTTTGAACTTTTGCGTTACTTTCTTTTAGACTACTTGATGTATTTTCATGGGGTAAAGTGCAATTTACTAGTAATCCATCCACCTATGGCACGTATCTCTGGATTTTTAAAATTTTTTAATTAAGTATTTTTTATGCAAAAACCCATGCAAATTATCAAAATTAACAACAAAATAATGGTTTTTTGCATAAAAAACATAGTTAATCAAAAAATTTTAAAAATCTAGAGCTTCGTGCCATAGGTGGATAGATTATAAGTAAATTGCACTCGACCCCATGAAAACTCATCAAGTAGTCTAAAAAAAAGTGACGCCAAACTTATTTTCTAGAAAGGACTATATCTCAGCACTAAACGGATCAAAGAATCTCTATTTTTGTCAGATTGTCCAAAAATAGTTATACTGATAGTATATAATGTTTTTTATTGGTAATTTTATTTTATTTTATAAGGTAATTTTAGCCTCAGTAGCCTATATGTGTAAACCACTTTAACTTTGAATCCTAAAAGTATTTGAAAAATTATTTCTAATGGCTTTAAATGCATATACATCTAGCTTCTTTCAGTATTGCAAAAGTAATGCTACTTATACCAGTTTTTAATAAAATAGCCCTGGTAGTGACTGATGATGATCTGATATTCAGTATTATTTAATAAATACTAATTACTAATTTATACTTGACTATTATAGTACAGAAGAATTTACTAAACAAAACGATAATGAATATTAGACCATTCATCGGAGTCAATACCAGCACACATTATTATAAAACTGACAGTAGTAGTATGATTAGTGTTGTAATGTTAAATGACGTTACATGCATATTATATATTAAATCATAGAAGATAATTTCATAAGTTCTTTTAGGATTTAAAAATTAAAAAGTAGAACTCGACTCCCAGCTGGTAGTAGGTGAAAATTAACAAACTGTATATAATTATTTGCTTGATTGTGTGAGTTTTATATTCAGTTTACAAGTTTCACATTTATTTATATTTATTGTATGTCTCTAAGATTATTCGAGTCACCAGTAATTATAGAATTTATAAACATCTGTATAATTATACTAAAATAACTCAATTTTGTAATAACCATTTGAGGTTTAACAATATAACGTGTGTAGAGTATAAAAATTGTTTTTTTTTCTTAAAATAAATCGTATTTGATTTTCTTTAGAAGAAACAATGTTTAAAATTATAAAGGTTTTTTAAGGTATTGTTCACAATAAAATAACTTCAGATTCACTTTTTTCTTCATTTCAAGTTTCTAACAAAACTCTATCATACATAAAATCCACAATATTAGTCTTTTATTTTTTAATAAAACAATATCTGAACGTATTTCAAAATACAATCTAATTAAAAAAAGCATACATATATATATCATAATTTTCATAAATACATTTAGAGAACCAAGAAGTAAAAACAACTTGAAATTGAAAAAAATGATTAGAACACCGCTTTAACATTTTTTGCTTCGTAACGCATACAATGGAAACCGCTATTTTTGACCCCAGAAATGGAAAGAGCAGAAAATTTGTGAGAGTACATATTTGAACGTAAAATTTTTTGCTCTTTCCATTTCTGGGGTCAAAATTAGCGGTTTCCATTAAAAAAAAACCACTTTGACCTTGAAATAACCTTCAAATCGTGTTGAAGGTCAAAGTCTTTGGTACCATTAGGTGGCCTCCTTTGAACTCTTTTGTATTTATCATTTTTTGCTCCGTGTCCATCTTCTGCTAATTTCTGAGGGTGGGCGATTAAAATGGGACACCTTGTATATATATAGAAAACTTCATTTATCAACATCATGTAAATCCCATATATTTTTTTTCTACAAAAATTTATTTGTTTAATAATTATATTTACAAATTATTATTTAAAGTTATATAGGAAAACATTATATGAATAGAATATAAGTAAACAAGCAAAAAAATTACGTTTGGCACAAGTTTGTCCAACGTATTTGATTTTTTCATTTTTCAGCTCATTTTTTAACTGACGTTACGCGAAAGTTACGCACAAGTTTGTCTAACGTAGTCGATTTTTAAATTTATCGGCTCAATTTTTAGCTGATGTTACGCGAACGTTTCTCATAAGTTCGTCAAAAGTCGTGTATTTTAGATTTTTCAGTTCATTTATAAGCTGGTTACGCGAAAGTTTCGCAATTGTTTGCTTAAATTAGTTGATTTATTCATTGTTTAGCTTATTTTTTAGCTGATGTTATGCGTAAGTTTTGCAGAAGTTCATCTAAAGTAGTGAATTTTTAAATTTTTGAGCGGATGTTACGTGTAAGTTTCATTGAAGAACGTCTCAAGTACTGCCAAGCGAGAACTAAAAACTGAGTTCATCCGTCAGTACTGGGCATAACTTCTGTGAAAGTCTGTCGACTACAGCGGTATGACCGATGGGAACATCGATTATGTCATCTTCAGAGTCTCACACACAACGGCCCGTCGCAGTCGCAAGCTTACACACGAATACACTTATATACACACGGCATACGCAGTGCGTCGGAACAACTGTGTTCGTGTAGTGTACGTATGTAAATAAAGACTGTAATAAACGCATTATGACTAAATGAAAATACTGAATTATTTTTTAAAATAATAAAAGAACATTTTATTTTTGGAAAATCAATAATTATAACTTAATGTAAACATTCAACAAACGGTTTTCATTTATTTAAACTTAGTTCTTTTAATCTCTGCTTCGTCCTCTACTTTCTTTTCTTTTTTTCTTTCTTTTGTCTTTCCTTTCGTTATTTTCCTTTGTTATGTTATTATTATTTTTCAGTTCGGTTTCATTAGGTATATCTTCATGTGTCATTATTTTTCCTTCTTTTAACTTCTTTTCTACCGATTTTTTTGAGCTTAATTTAATATAATTTTCTAATTTTTTATTTTTATTTTTCTTTTCTATTTTATTAGCTCCTTTTGTGCTCAATTCTATCTCTTCCTCTTGGATACTTCTATTTTCGGCTAATTCTTGTTCTCTTTCTCTTTTTGTGCAGGTATTTCCCTTTTCATTTTCATGCTCAATATCTACTTCTTCTTCATTCTGTTCTACTTCTTTCGCAACTCTCCTCGCGTCTGCTTTGTGATCCATATTTATTTTATCTTTTTGATTTTTCATTGCTCCATCTTGATCTTCTCTTTCCTCTTCAGTTCTTTTATCTTTCATATTATTTTCTTTTCTACCTATTTTCTTTGTAGCTTCTTTACCCTCCTCATATCCCCTGGGATTTCTTAGTGTTGAACATAATAATGTTAAAACTTCTCCGTATTTTTTATGTGTCAATCTGTATTTTTTTTGTGTGCCTTCTCATTCTCGAATCCTAAACAATAAATTACAGTTGTCACTGTTTCATAATACTATTTAAAACAAAACTTATTCTTTGACACTCCGTGCGAGAAGTTCGATTTCTCACCCGCTGTGGCAAATGAAGCGTGCGAAAATCTCACTTCTCACACGTTGTGTGAATAAATACGGTTCGACACTCGTGCGAAAATTTGATTTCCTTCTCGTGTGACCTTTTCACTCTCGCTTCGCTCGGGCGCAAATAGTCACACGACGAGAAAATAAAATTTTCGCACTAGTACCGAAATGTACTATTCTACGCCTTCAAAGACATTTTTAGGAATTGGTTTCCAACCATTCTTTCCCGTCGGGGAACTGTCTTCGAGGACCTTATCATCTAATATAAGTTTCATTAATTGCCGAACTAACTCTCGTGGATTCTTGGCATAAATATATTGTAAATTGTTTACTTTTCTTTCATTTACAATAATGTCAGATCCTTCAACACAAAAGACACAATACATAATTTTCAAAGATAAATAGCGAAGAAAACCGAAAAAAAGTCATACCTCTCCTGGATTTAGCTTCTTACGTAATGAAGTATCGGCATTATCTGTATTTTTATGGTCATTCTAAAAAATAATTAAAATGATTGAATTGTACATATCGTCCCTCCCGAATAAAAAGGTGCCATCTCAGAATCCGGCTAGAAAAGGAGTCATTTCAAAATCCGGCTAGAGAAGGTGCCA